>OX456527.1:15329740-15362240 GCA_949748255.1 Eustalomyia histrio
TTCCCGTAATAACAACAAAATTTTCATTTGCCATTACAGACTTTTTTTGTTGTGTGTAGGTATATTTAGTAAAAGTACTTCGAAACATTATAGTATGTTATTTAACCATCTTTTCCCCATTTCACGATTTAGCCCACACTCACCAAAAAAAGTCTGTAATGGCAACTAAAAATTTTGCTGTTATTACGGGAAATTTTGCTAATTTGAACCCAGCGGTATTTTTTGCTAATATTAGCAACGCATGTCTGCTGACGTGTAGTATAATGAAATTAGAAGAAAAATTAGTAGCCGCTATTAAATTTTAGTAAACTTTTTGTAAAGCGGAATTTAAAACCGGTTTGCTAAAATCAGCAAAAAAAAATTTATAAATATTGTATTAGTACAAAATTTTAAATTTATTTTTTTTATCGAGCATCAACTTTTTTTTATTTTATTTATTTTTTTCAAAAAAATATTTTATACAAAATTTTGTTTTATTCAAAATTAATTTCTGTTTTGAAAAATATTTTAGTCAATATTTTTTTTTTACTTTTAAGGCAAAATTTTAATTGTTTTAGGGCTGATTTTTAGAACTAAAAAAACTTTATAGTGCTATTTTAAGTGGATGTCCTATTTTCAGACATGAGTCGATATATTTACTTCCGATTCCTTTTTTAATCTATGTAACATTTTAAGGCAATTCAAGTTTGTGGGTGTAAGTTTTAATTAGAAATAATATTTCCTTCACTATCCACTTTTTTAAAATTAGTATTTTTTTTGCTAATTTTAGCAAATCGGTTTTCAAAAATTTGTAAAATGATTTCTGAAATTAGCAACAAAAATTTGTAAATATTCTGTAAAAACTCTGTAATTTGTAAAATGTAAATATCAAAATGATTTGCTAAATAATAATTTTTTACTAAAAATCAGTACAAAAATAGTAAAGTGGGATTGAAAACCGTTTACAAATTTTTCTACTAACTTTTTTTTCTGAGTGCAACTCACCTGCCAAGTAATTTCGCATGTGTCTTTGACAGACTACCAAGGGCACCATTATTCTCCCCACATACATATATATTACACGACCGTCACCACATCGCTCCTACTCGTCTCACTTACTAACCATTGCCGGGAGTCTGTAAACTAAACGTAATAAACAGATGGAAATGTTACCATTGCCAGAGTTGCCGAAGACCGATGTTATCATTTTAGGACCCTAAGCCGTTTAAGGTAGGCCGATTCATTAGATAGAGTAGTTCTAAGACCGATTCATCAGATTAAGTAGTTCTAAGATCTTGATAAATAAGGCTATGTGCGATATAAAATCATAAAGCTGAATTGAAACACTTAACACGATTGTAGTTTTTATTTCAAAGAAAGCAGAGACCTTTGACGAACCTGGACAAACTTAGTCGCACCCCAACCAAAGACGAAACAGCATCACACACTTAACTAGTAGTGATGGCTAATAACTTGTACGTAAGGATCCACCATGTTAACAACAACACAGCCTCCATAGACTTTATATAATTTTTTTTTATAAAATTTATATCAATTTTATTTAAAACTGACACTTTCAATAATGTTGTCTGCCATTTTTACTATATTCATGATACATAAATAACTACAGTCAATTATTTACTCAAAGAACCAGTTTATTTGTACTAATTTTAATAAAAATAATATTAAAAATATTTTCTGAAAGTGTAAGGAATTAACTTAATCAAAATGAAATAAACTTGTATAAATTAAATTAAAATTTTAACATCATGTCATAAAATTATAATACAAAAAAAAAACATCACACAAATAACACACTCCTCCTCAAACCAATCGAAAATACAGCAACAAAATATGGTTCACCACAAAAAAAAAAAAATATTTTGTAGTTGCCATTAAAAAAAAAAAACAGAAACCAACAAAAACAGCAAAAACAACAAAATTAATACCATATAATGTTTAAAATTAAACCATATAATTTATTGAAACAACTTTATTATAATTTATTGATTTCAAAACTTGTTTTCAGCTTCAGGCTTAAATTTCAAATGTAGTGTACAAACGAAACCCACAAAAAAAATTTAGCGATAACAATTTAAATCCAAAAAGCTGAATCGATGATTAAAATAAAGAAATAATTTTGTAAATGAATGGATTTAAATTAAAGTAATAAATATCAGCAACTGTCAATTTCGATATTTTATGTGTACAATAATTTTTTTAATGCAAATGTTAAAATTTAATCTTTCTTTTTAATTTTGAAAAAAATAAAAAAATGTGAAACCTATAAACATGGCTGCTCTTAATTAACAACTACACAAGAAAAACATTTAAAGATATTAAGTATTTAAAGAATCATCCTAATGGTTGGTTGCTTCGTTGGGTAATAAAGTCTACAGCTTGAAAAATATTATCTTAGGATCAGTTTTCATTATATATTTTTTTTTGGTTATCTTTTTTCTCTTTTAACTTTTCATATATATACAATCATTTACGTATATATGTATATGTCTGAATTGGCTTAAATGCCAAGATATGTTATTTGAGTTTATTTAAATTTTTTTCTCTTTTTCTTCTCAGTTTAGTGGACAAATAAATGAAGTTAAAAGAATATTATTTTCTTGGTGATTTTTCACGGACTTTAAGGCAAGTCAATTTAGAGTTTCATTGCTGCATAATTATAATACCCCATTAAATTGGATCAACTTAAAAGCTTTTTCATTAACCCATTGAGAGGATATCAACAATTTAAAAAAATAAAATCAGTTATTTTTATTAAAGAAAACTATTTGTTAATATAATTATGAAATTATCCAACTTAATAAAAATTTCGGAAAAGCTTAATTTTTCAGTTTTATTCAGAGGGAGGGGAATAGGAAGATTCTCTCATTCTCAACAAAATCGAAAAAAAAAACGAAAAAAGGGGAAAAAGTAGAGAATGAAAAAAATAGTTGTGCAAAATAAGTTGATATATATTTCTTGCACGAAATTTTACTTAGAAATTGTGTTTTTATGTTTTTTTGTGAAACAAATATATAAATATAAAATATAAATATAATAGAAATCTTGAGTTATACGAAATATACGTTTAATAGATTTTTGTGGTTTGAGCTCTACTTTCTTCTTGAGGCTCTAGCTTGTCTTTAACCCCAGGCTCTGAAATATTCTTTTTTCGGTTCAAAATACATGTATCAGCCTAGCTAAAAATAGTTCATTTGTTTTGTTTTTGACAATAAACGGCTAAAAGCTCGTTATATAGGGTCCGCCAAATAACTTTTTTTTTTAAATGCTACTGAATATTTTCTCAAATTTCTTTTTTTATTTGAAAGTACAATCCTTCCGGTCAATAATGGAAAATAATTTCATTCAAATGGCTGCCTCGGCTGGCCATGCAGTAGCCTACACGATCGGTCCAATTTTTAAGCACATTATCGATTGTGTGCAGCTGTATTTCACCAATGGCTTCACGAATATTGTCCTTTAAAGCATCAATTGTCTCTGGCTTGTCGGCGTAACACTTATCTTTGACGGCACCCCACAAATAATAGTCAAAACGGTGTCAAATCGCAGCTCCGAGGTGGCCAAACGACATCAGCTCTGCGGCGATCTTCAAAAACAGGGCGCAAAACATCGAGTGTAGCTTCGGCTGTGTGGCACGTAGCGCCATCCTGTTGAAACCAAATGTTGCCAATATCCTCCTCTTCAATTTTTGTGAACAAAAATTCGTTCAACATGGCCCGATAACGATCGTCATTGACTGTAACGGCCACTCCTTGCTAATTTTCGAAGAAAAATGGCCCAATTATGCCTCTGGACCAAAATCTGCACCAAACAGTGACTCGTTTTGGGTACATCGGCTTTTCAATGTATGCGTGCGGGTTTTCTGTGCCCCAAATGCGACAATTTTGCTTGCTTACATACCCGCCAAGATCAAAATGAGCTTCATCTGAAAAGATGACATTCTGCAACATAACCATGATTTTCAAAGTAATGTCGCAATATTTCCCAGCGTTGTTCAAGCGTATACACAACCATATTCGTTCAGCGGAAGGATAAACCTAATTATCTGTCAAATCAGACATGAGCTAAGTGTTTTTTTTCAACCATTCACGAAATAAGCACTAGTTGAAAAAAAACGTTAGATGGCGGACCCTATATATAACTTAATCTCGAATAAAAGAAAGCTGGTAAAATCGTTACTTGAGCCAGAATATAAACAAAAAATTATAAAAATAATAAAACAAAATATATTATTTATTTATTTATTAATGTATTTATTTATTTATTTATTTATTTATTTATTTATTTATTTATTTATTTATTTATTTATATATATATATATTTATTTATTTATTTATTTATTTATTTTATTTATTTATTTATTTATTTATTTATTTATTTATTTATTTATTTATTTATTTATTTATTTATTTATTTATTTATTTATTTATTTATTTGTTTATTTATTTATTTATTTATTTATTTATTTATTTATTTATTTATTTATTTATTTTTTATTTATTTATTTATTTATTTATTTATTTATTTATTTATTTATTTATATTAATCATATAATTACAAATTATATCCTAATACCCTAACCGAGAACTAGCAACAAAGGCCAACCGCTCGTTGTAGCGAAAACAGACAAGAGCCTCTGGTGGGAATCGAACCCACGACCCCCGTACTGATAAGCTAACACGCTACCAACTAGCCTACCGGGGCGCTCTAAATATAAAATATAAAAATATTAACCCGCATATATAAATATTAACATAGATATTAATAAATAAAATTAAAGTCAATAGTGCTATTAATTTCTTTTAATTGGTGCATTAGTAATGGTAATGAAATTCAAAAACATTGTCATTCATCAATGAAATCAGATCCTTAAATCATTACTATTAAATCAAAAAAGTTTATATTATTGTAATGTTAATGAAATTATCAATAAGATAGTCCAATCAGTGCATTAGTTCCATGTATGAGTTATAAGTACTTTAACTAGTAAAAGCAAAAATGTTAAAATACAAATAAATAATAAAACATTTTTGAAAAATTTCAATTTCAAGAACAAATTTTAGATTCAAGAAGCATATTGTGAAAAAAAAAACACTTAAATGGGCAAATCAATTAATGGTTAAAAGTCAATGGAAGTCGTAAAGAAATCAACTAGGATATTGAAACCGAAAGTAAGTCGGAGAAGAAGTATGTACATATAAATTGCATAAATATTTATAAATTAATAAATGTTTGCATTTTTTGCAGATACTCAATTTAACAACTGCTTAAAAAAAAATGTGAAGTGTTATTCCTGAAATAAGAAATATTCATTAAGTAGTTTATAATTTTAGTCGCAATAGTGACCAAAGTAAAATTGGGTTTCACAAGCATCTATTCTACTGTGTGGAAGCATTCTTATCACCATGTAAGGATCGATATACACGATATTGAATAAAAAAAAAAACATACAGTTTAGCAGTTCCAAAAACACGCTAATTTCCAAAAATACGTATTAATGAAAGGGGAGTATTTTCTCTTTTGAAAAAAATTTTTTCTTTCATCTATCTGAACAAAGAGAATATCAAATGTCCTTTTTAAAAATTATCCAAATTTTTAGAATTTTTATAAATTA
Organism: Eustalomyia histrio; assembly: GCA_949748255.1. Classification (NCBI taxonomy): domain Eukaryota; kingdom Metazoa; phylum Arthropoda; class Insecta; order Diptera; family Anthomyiidae; genus Eustalomyia; species Eustalomyia histrio. The sequence goes on from OX456527.1 coordinate 15,335,355, forward strand.
TTCCTATTTTTCTGACGATCACATATAGAAATTCGTTGAACTGCTAGATTTTTTCTCTTTAATTAGACATTTATTTTTGTAGTTTAAATAACTTAAATTGTTAGTTGCGGTTACAAATGCCAATCAATTCTTGCCAATAAATTTTTGGCAGTTATGACAACGGTGCTTGTGAAATTGTTAATTGTTTCTTATCATTATTTCATATGTTTGCAATTAAATTTAACATTATTTATAAAAATTCCTTTAGTTTTCTTCGATCTTCTTGACTTGTGTATTATTTTGTATTGAGCTAAAGGTCTTTAATTTATAAAAAATTGATTATAAATATTTCTTTATTTTTTATTTTTTATAATTAATAATTATTGTTTTTTATAATTAATAATTATTTATTATTAATTATAAAAAACAATTTCCCCTGAAGAAGTCACCCAATGTGGTGACGAAATATTGGGATAAATAAATATTTATAAAGGGTGTCCCAAGAAGAACGCAATTTTTAAATTTTAAATAAAACACAGATATTTAAAAAAAAAATCGTGAAACTTGATTATATCGTAAAGTAGACAGAATGAGGTTATGTATGGAACAATATATCGTGCAGATGGCCGCCGCGGCTTTGCTGGCATGCACGCGATCTTTTAATGAAATTTTCAATGACCGTTTTGCATGAATGCTGCGGTATTTCATTAATGCAGCGTCCAATTTCCTCTTTTAAGGCTTGAGTCGTCGTCGGCTTATTCGCGTAAACTATCGACTTTAAAACACCCCAAAGAAAAAAATCAAATGGTGTTAAATCGCACGATCTAGGCAGCCAATTCTGATCTCCAAAACGCGAAATAACACGACCGCGAAATGACTGATGCAGCAATTGAATTGTTTCTCCGGCTGTATGACATGTGGCGCCGTCTTGTTGGAACCACATGCCCTCCACATTCATTTCTTCAATTCTAGGCAAGAAAAAACTGGTTATCATTTCACGATACCGAACACCATTGACTGTTTGCGCTTGACCTGCCTCATTTTCATAAAAAAAGGTCCAATGATTCCTCCAGCCCAAAAACCACACCACACAGTGACACGTTGAGGATGCATTTGCTTCTCGTGAATCACTCGAGGATTTTCCTCACCCCAAATGCGACAATTCTGCCTATTGACGAAGCCATCAAGATGAAAATGGGCCTCGTCACTGAAGATGATTTTATCGGCAAAATCAGCATTTTCATGTTGTCTTTCCAATACCCAATTAACGAACTCCCTTCGCTGTCCATGGTCAGCTGGCTTCAGTTCCTGAGTCAATTGAACTTTGTATGCATGAAGATGCAAATCTTTCGTCAAAATTCGCTGCAAAGTGGATTTGGAGACAACAATTTGCTGAGCTCGGTGTCGAATTGAGGTGGATGAAGTTTGAGCGACATCATCACGTACAGCTGCGACATTTTCGGTCGATCGACCTGGTCGATGGCGCGTTGTTGTCTTTACATCACTAACAGACCCAGTTTCGGCAAATTTATCCATTAATCTCTTTACAGTTGACTCTTTTGGAGCATTATTGTGACCCCAAATTGATCGCAATTTGCGAACTGTAGCCGCAAAACTTTCACCATTTTGGTAAAACAATTTCACAATGAGAATGCGTTGTTCATTCGTGTAGCGCTCCATTTTTACTAACCTCGTACCTTCTACTAGCAAACAGCAATAATTGTTTAAATGTCAAACAATGACACTTCGAATGTTGCCAGATTTAAAAATTGGGTTCTTCTTGGGATTGATTTTTTTTATAAATAAAAGATCTTAGGCTCAATAAAAAATAATACATTATTTATAAAAATATACAAAATTTAAAAATATGTAAAGTTGTATTTGTTTCTTGCACTTAAAACTTAACATTATGTAATATTTATTATATTTTAGCGTTTTAAATAAAAAAAATCGATGTTTCTAAATAAACGAAATTAGGTTTATGCATTTAAAGAATGTGTTTTAGACACATTCAACTTAAATTTTAACAAATTTATAATGTTGCAAAACATTTTTGATATAATTAAAAACGGAAGTTTAGACACTTTGTGTCTATTATTTTTAAACACAATGTGTCTATTAATTTTGATTATAAACATTGTTGGTATATTTGCCCAACTTATAGTAGGTAAAAAGTTATCTACTTTAAATAGAGTAGATTTCAACATACATTTCACGTATGAGTTATATGATTTCAAATATTAATATTAATCATACGCACTAATTTGGTATACTTTTAGTATGCATATTCATTAAAATTAAACATTTTAAAAGAAAAAAGCTCAAGTATATTCAACATTGTTAATCGGCTAAATTAATTGTTGATATAATAATGTGGGAATTTTATAGCAATTATTAAAAAAAAATATAATTTCGATTTTTTATTCCGTATGTGTTCGTTCAATAGAAATTAAACATACGAACTACAGTCTTATATTTAAAATAATACCATCTCATATTTATTTATACAAATTTTTGTAAAAAATTCTTTAAGGAAATCTTTGGTTTTTAGTTAATCACACATTATAAATTATTTACAATATAAGACAAATGCATTATACCTGTGTAATATTTAATTAATTTTTAAAAATTTTCCACATAAAATCCATTAAATTGTCTATGAAATTTATAATCAAATATTTAGTTTATTTCTTAATTTGATTTTCTGGAAAGGGTTAACAAAAAAACTACAAACCACAAAAAGTAATTGTTTGTTTGGTTGGTACATGCTGACTGTTTTATTTCATTTTTGCTACATGCTTATAATTGCTACAACAGGATAACAACAACAACAACAAAACGGATCTCTCTATAATGGATGGAGTAAGTACCACCAAGAATACTAAAAATATACAGGATGAACAAAGTTGAAGGTATTGAGCCAATCAAGCCTCTGAGCCAATCATAAAAGTATCTCATACTTTAAACTTTTGATGCAGTGGTTTTGTTTGGCAATTTATTTTAAAAATTATAAAATTGTGGACCCTCTAGAATAAATAAAAAAAACTGCTCTGAAAACTTGTAGTATGAGGTACTTTTATGATTGGCTTAGAGGCTTGGAGGCTTGATCATTGGCTCGATGAATTTGAATTCTATACATCCTGTATATTTGTAGAACTCTGGTGGCTCAATGATTGGCTCGATGCTTTCAACTCTGTACATCTTGTATATTTGTAGTATCCTTGCAACTACTAGCATGCCGTGCAACACGGCATGATTAACAATAACAGCAACAACTAACTACAACAAACATTTTAACATTTATTTCAATTTTTTGCCAAGATCATAAAAAAGACGACTACGAAAAATTCAATACTTAAGAAAAAGCTTTAAAAATGGAATGATATGATGATGCTGAAAATAATGATGCTATGGTTTACAGAACGTTTGTGTTTATATTGTCGTTGGTGTTTGTTGTTACTTGCTGCCTGTTGCTGTTCCTGCAAATGAGGCAAAAAATTAAATAATTTAATCTTGTTATTGCTGGAAAATCAAGTTGTTGACTTAAAAATCGAGTCGTGTGAAGATCGTTTTACTTGAGTGCCCCGACTGTTGTACATGATGCTGCTGCTGTTGCTTATGACGACAATGCAATCGTAATATATTGGTGCTAGTTGGGGTGTTTGTTGGTAGTAGCATATATATATATTTTTTTTGTTATGTAAGTATCACTTGCATATGCGTGGCGTGTCGCCTTTGCAGCATATAAAATGGACACAAAAAGAAACATTATAAACCAAAAAATAACAACAACTTCTTAACCAACCAATTCCAATATTAAGGTACTAAAAAAAAGACACAGAAAAATAATCACAAATATAACGATCATTTTTTTTTTTGGTAATACACTCAAAAAAACTGATCACAAATTTCATACTTCGAAGTTATTAAAAGATGGCAATTTCAAAAAAGTTGTTTAAGTATTTGTTTTCTGATATTTCCGACATATATACACTTACAATATATTTTCCGTTGCCAACTGTAGTTTATTTAAAAAGTAATACGAAGAGTTTGTTTTTAAATAAAAAATCAATTGAAATTCATAGAAATATATTTTTTAAATATTTAAATCAGTCATTCAAAATATACAAAAATACAGACTTTCAGTAGAAGTTGATATTGTTACAGAAATTTCTAAACACTTAAAATTTCATCACGCAAATTCTTTGACAGCTGGAAAAATCTATTGTAATAATAACTGGAAATAACTAGAACACCTGACTACTCATATAAATACGGGTACTTGGTGATGCAGCAATTCAGTTTTAATAAAACGCTGAAGTGTTAAGAACTAAAGTGTGGCTAACGTTTAGTCTATTTACATCGTGTGAATAAAGTATGCTATTAAAGTGTTTTCTGTAATTTTAAGTGCCTGTTATAAATATATAGTTCTATAAATAATTTCAAAAAGTGTTTATTATTTGCAATATAGAAAGAACTCGATTTATTTAAAGGTAAAATTACATAAAAATAAAAAAAAGTTAATTTAAAAAATAAACCACAAAAATCGTTTTACTTTTACTACTTTCGGCGATTATTAAACAATGATTGAAAATAAATAACAAAATGAGCTGAATATAATAAAAAATTAGTAGTCCTCTTTTTGATTGTATTTTCGATTAATTTAATGTGTATTTGAGATTATTTTTAACGAAATAATATTTATGTTTCAATTAAATATTTATTTAAACTTTTTTATTCATTTGTCCAAAATAATTTTTTGTCACTTACCGATTTTTCAGTTTCATTTATTTATTTTTTTCATTTGTTTGAAATTTTATAAAAATTAACCCACAAAACGAAAATTTATGATTCATTTGTTTCTGTTACAAATATTACAAATTTAAATTTTTTTTACTGTCTGTTTCAAAAAAATCACAAAATTCCAATTTTATTTTTTTTTAAATTGTTTGTTTATATACAAAACTACTTCAATTCGAATTACAGAACTTTAAAAACACACACATAATGCCATTCAAAACACCACGTGTTTATAGACAGTGTGAGTCTACATTTTGTAGATTAAAAAACAAATAAAAATACGAAACAATTTCAAATTCAACTATTTTTATGGTACAATTTTAACATTTATTTTTACCTTATTAATCATTTATTTGTACTGATGTGTTGGGTCTTTAAACAACATTTAAATATAAATTACAAAAATCATTTGATTTAAATGAAAAAAAAGTAGACCGGGTTTTAAATGAAATTCCTTTATTTTTTGTTTTTTTTTATATTGATTTCTTTAAAAGAAATGTTTAAAACTCCAAAACACACAGAAAACATTTTTCGCACCTTCTTTCCCAATATCCACGTAGCTGGCACAAAAAAAGATTTTGAATCTCTATCACATATCCGAATTTCATTTAAATCGGCGTTTATGCATTGGGTGACCTTGACGGTTAGAAAAAAATTACAAACAAAATTTACATAAATTTTTTTGTAAAGTGTACAAGGATCACATTAACAACTGACTAGAAGTGGTGCACATACTGTGTATCTTTTTAAATGCACCAAAAGGTTCGAATAAAAAACAAACTGAAAACTTGATAATACTTATATGTTGCTCGTTTGTTGGCTGCTGTAATGGTTGCATTGGTTGCAACAACAAACAACCACAACAACACCATTAAATACTTTCAAGATGATGACGACGACAACAAACGACATGGAGACTTCTTATGACTTCATAATCTTAATTAACGTTTTCGTTTTAAAAAATGTTCTTATTTCTCACGGCAGGCAATCAGTGTTTAGTGATGCTAGTAGTGGTCATAGCGGTGGTGGTGGTGGTAGTGTTGGTGGCAGTCGTTTTAGGGACCAACAAACAGCAGAAGCCAGTTAAAGAAATCGACCAGCCAGCCAGCCAGTTTAGTTCATTTGTTGCTGGCATATCTTAACGTATGGCATCGTCTAAAAAAAGATCGTTTTACGCCATTGGTATAAAAAAAAAACAAAAGTACACAATCTTCTCTTTTTTCATTTTCATTTCCAAAGAAACCCGAATCCGATTTTTTTCGTATTAATGCTGCTGCCGTTGTTGTTGTTGTTGTTGATGTTGCTGTGTTGTTAATTGAGCTCTTCTTTTATTTAGTTGAAAAAAAAAACCTGGTTGTATCCCAATCAAGTCGTCTTACTGCGTAAAGCTTATTGACTGGCAATGTTAATGGGTGCATATGTTAACCAACACTGCCCTGCTTCCATCTCTCAACTCTTTTAGCGGACAGGTAAAAATCTGTTTTTGTTTTTTTTTAAATACTCCGTCATCTTCTTGCCCCTTTTATTGATGTTTGAATTAATGACGATTTTTAACGTTTCCACCATAGTCGGGTGTAAATACATTTCTACTAAAAAAAAAAAAACAAAAAATTTGTTGTATTTGTTCTTCTCCATATGAATTGAATAATATATAGAGATCTTAAAGATCCTTAAAAAATTGTTTGCCTGCCAGTCTTCCATGCTGTTTGCAGTCTGAGCAGGCTGGCTGGCTGGATGGCTTGTGCATACATTTCTTCGTTTTATTTTTTATGTTTAATATCTTTTTAAGAACTTTAGGAATCCAGCATGGCCGTTGGTTAGGGCTCTTTTTTTGGATAATTGGTCGCTTGAATAAGTGGTTAGGCTGCTGTTTGTATAGTGTTTCTTTCTGCAGTCATTTCGTTTAATTTCATTTCTTTAGTTACCCTTTTCATATGTGTGTATTTGTAGTTTGGTTACCTTTGTATTTTTTTTTTGTGGAAATTTAATTTCTAAAAATGTTTTGGAATTGATCAGGTTTCTTTGGAAATGTGCTTATGCTTCGTATTTGAAAAATAAATTTCTTAATATTGTATGTGTCTTTATAACGATTGTTAAATTTAAACACCATAATTGGTTGATGGTATTCTTTCAAAAAAAGTTTTTGGTTTTAAATTTTGTGTGATTATTAAATCTTGGTAAAAATTATTTTAAAACAACATAATAATGTTGTTTTTTACGGTACTTTAGGAACTTTAATTAAAAGATATTAAAATAAAAAAATATAAAAAAATTGAAATAAACAAATTCAAATGAGAAATTCCAAAACTTTTCGAGATGATTTTTACCAAAACTGTGTAAAGAAACTGTAGTTTAATTTCTATAACCTTCTTTTTTAGAAATTATCCAATTTTAACAAATTATATCTCATATGAAAGCTTAAATAGTCTATTTTAAATTTTTTTTTCAAAAATATGCCGTCTCTTTATAGAAATATTACAAAAATGCAAAAAAGGTAAATTAATTGCAAATTTTTAAAAAAACACTTTTAAATTTGCGGTGAAAGGCCATTTTCTTGTGTATAACAAAGTCAAAATTCAGAGTGGGATTCCCATGGGTTCAAAAATATTCATCTTTTATAATTTTTTTTTAAATGTCTGAGTCTAAAGTTACTACCAGCTTTAAAGAAAACAAATTTTTTGCGTTCTAGTAAAGTCCCGAATATGGCGAAAAAGCAGTTTTCGTATTTTTTGCTCAAAAAAAAATAAAATTATATTAAATCCTAGTTAAAATGCAGGGTTGCCAAAATTATATTAAACAATTTTATGGTATATACAATGGATAATTTTTTTTTGTCTGAGCTCCATGGCAAACTTGTCTAAGCTACTTCAACTTATACACTTTAATTAGTTTGTAGGTTAAAATAACAGAAAATACCATTTAAAGTAAATTATATTTCATTTAAAAGCCGGTCTACTTACATTTCATTAAAATCAAATAATTTTTGTTATTCATTTTTAAATATTGTTTAAACAACTGACACATCAGTAAAAACAAATAATTAATCAGTTAAAAATAAATGTTAACATTTTACCTACCAATCAGTAAAATATAACTGATTTTTTCGATTTTTATATTTTTGTTTGTTTTTTAATCTATAAAATGTTTACTCACACATTAGATAAATTTTGTGTGAATGACCATATATATGTGTGTGTGTGTTTATAAATTTCTTGTAATTTGAATTGAAATAATTTTGTATATAAACAAACAATTTAAATAAAAAAACAAAATTGGAATTTTTTGATTTTTTTAAACCGACAGCAAACAAAATTTAAATTTGTTATAACTGTTACGGAAACAAATATACCACAAATTTCCGTTTTGTAATTAAATTTTTTAGATCATATAATCATATTCTTCTTATGAATTGTTTTTTATAAAGCAAAGAAACATGAACATTTTATTAGTTAATTTTAGAGAATAAAAAATGAAAAAATTCGACAGAATCACCAGGGTAGAATACAAGCATTTTCGGTTGTCGCTTGACAACCATGTAATAAATGTATGTTTATTTATTTTTAAATGGAATGTAAAACTTTTTATTGAACTACAAACAGTAAACTACATAATACTCGTATTCTAAGTGTACGTTAGGGTTCCCTTCAGAGCGTTGGAGTCAGTCTATTCATTAGTTTAGTAGATGTATATGCTCTGAATATTTCCAAGGCGTTCGACCGTGTGTGTTAAAGTGCACTACTATCAAAGCTTATTGCTTCTGGTGACGGCAATGACTTTTTCTCAAGCTTACTTAGAGTTTACCCAGAAAACAGTATCAGTTGTGGCCACCGAATTTGTTGCCAATCGAATTCTGACGGTTCCGACAACTATCTTCATATTAAATTATATTTTTAGTTTTAAAAGCCAATATTTAGTTGCCTAATTTTATATTTATATTCCACATAAATATTATTACGTTCTACAAAATTTTATTAAAAAAAAATTTTATTTTTAGATTTTTCCGAACCTAGGCATCCAGATTCATAATTCACACTCTTACTTACTGCACCACAATGCAATTTAATTTTCTTTGATATATTTAAACATTTGAATATTTTTTTAAATAAAAAAAATATATATTTTTTAAATGTTTGCCTTTACCGGGATTAGAACTCTGAATTTATGAGAACTAGGCTAGCTCTCTACTTACTAGCCCACAAACATTTATAAAATTAAATGACTAATTTTAAATTTAAATAAATTTTTAGGAAAATAAATATAGCAGAAAATTCCTTTATAAATACCAATCTTTAGTGGCTTCTATAATCAATACAATCAGAATTCGGTTGGTTCAACTAAAAGCCTTATTTAATGATATATTTGATCAAGATAACCGTATTTGTAGTTACTACTTTAGAATAGTGACAATTTTTTTAATAAATTTGATAGATTGTACTAATTTTCTTGTTCATTCACTAAAAAAATGATTGCTTCTACTGTACGGAATTTCTAAACGAATTTTATTCGTAAAGTTGATTGGAAATACCAATAATTGGATAATAGTATACTTTTTTGGTTCTTTTTTCCTCTTTTTAATTCACAATGCCATATTTTTGGTATTATAATGGATTATAGGCTATTAAAATAAAATCCCTACCTTTTAATCGAATTGCAACAAATCTTTTCTCTGGGTGTTGACACTCAATGTGTTGCTATTACAGATATACTCGATTATGATATTTTGCAATCTGCGAGTCGAATTGAATGCTTGTAAGCTCCAATTTTGTATGCTAACCCATAGGGCTGGTGGTATCAATATCGATGAAACGAATACGCTTAATGTTCAGTCTGATGTCCGCTGAAATAAGCAAGAAACATTCAAATGTATTCGTTTCCTAAAACTGAGTAGTTTAAATTAACTGAAAATGTAATTCAAAATAAATGAAAAATCGCTTAAAAACCAGTCTACTAACTTTTCATTTAAATCAATAGATCATGTGATTTATTCTTAAATGTTAAAAAATTAACTTACAATATCAGTAAAAAATAAATGATTTTTCATTTATTCTAGCTGTTAATAAACTAACCACAAATTCGTAAAAATAATTGGTATTTCATTTAATTTTTTTTCTTTTAACTGTCAACTAATTAAATTAGTAAAAAATAACGATTGTTCATTTGTTTCGTTTTTAACTATCAACAAATTAACTACAAAATCCGTATAAATGAATGATATTTCGATTTTTTATTGTCAGAAATATTAACTACAAATTTGTAAATATAAACAATTTTTTATTATTTTTTTTGTTTATTTTAACTATTAAAATTAACTACAATGTCTGTAAAAATAAACGACTTTTCATTTTCTATTTTGTGTATTTTAAATATCAGGCCATTTTTTTATTATCATTTTAAATGAAAATATAACCAGTAACAAAAAATCCGTATTCATATGTAATTTATTCTTTAAGTAAATGTAAAAAATTTTCAAAAAATATTAATATTTCTTTAAAATTTTAAAAAACAAATGTGCGGTGAAAATGCAATATTTTGAGTTTATTTCACTTCATCTGATTTCCATTTATACCACATGTATCCGACCGAAGATGAAATTGGAATATAACTCCTGAATATGGACAGGAGCTTCAAAGTCTATTTTGCAGCTTTTGGATCATGCACAAAGTAGTTGTCGGCACCCATTGCAGCATCGTTGGAATTTGGAATGTGTATAATTTTTATATCAATATTACCGTGGAAATTGTTCTGCCGAGATAATTGAACTAATTCCTAGAGTCCGGGTTTATATTCGGAATACTCGCTTATCTAGTAGAGCTCATCCGTTTGTGGTCGAGTGTCTTTTGAATCGCACAATGCATTACAGGGAAAATTCGTTTATCAGTCGTACAAGTCGTATGAGGAAAAAACTCCCCACAGAGGTCTCCCCTGTTAAAAATCTTGATAGCACAATTATGCTGCTTTTGTAAAAAATATAATTATTAGCTTTTACCAAACAATTTTATTTGTCTTTTTAGTGGAGTGTCAATCATTTGAAATGCCAGCGTTTCAACCATATAACCCTACTTGTACTTTTTTTTTAAAGAACTAGTACAAAGTACTTTAATTTCACTAGTAATAAAAACATAAGAACTGATTTCTCTCCGATTGTGATTTAATTATACACAATTACACAACCCGTATATTATTATTAATTCATTGCAACAATTCAAAACTTTATATCAAAAAACTCCCCTTTAACGGCATTAGAAATAGTTTAAAATAAAATATTTAATTCAAGACCCTTGAAAAAATCTTGAACTAAATTTAATTAGCTACCACCACCACCACCAACACCAATTCAGCTCTTTAAATATTTGTAGTAGTTTTTGAGCATTTACCACAATTTCAAGAAAAAATCATAAATTATTCATGGCGCATTTGATAATTTTCATTTGTCATGTTCATTAGAGACATTTTAATAGTTTTCTCAAAATAATGTTTAGGAAATGCGTTAAGCAAATGGCCACAAAAATTAAAAAAAAAATGTACTTGTTGGTCTATAAAATTTGTTCAACTGAATATTTAATGGGCTCTGGCAAATGTTGTTTCATAATGTACAAATATGTGTGTAGTATTTTATATTAGAGTTAATAGACAACCCTAATTTAAAAACTTGGTATTTAGTAATTGAAGTATTCGTTGTTAATTAGTTGTATAAGGGAAATTGTAGCTACTGTGAATTTTGTAGATTCAAGTAGAATGAGTTTAAGTATTTTAGGGTCGTTAACATTTTGTGTTGTAATTAAAAAATTTCAACAAACCAGCATCGTTTATTATATATGAAGTATATTACATACTACATACACATTTAAATTGTTTAATGGTTTTTACAATGTTTTTTTTTTTTTTTTTAATTTTTTCTATTCCTTTAACAACACCATGACGTTAAGTTTAATTCATATAAAATATGGCGTAGTTACCTTTTTACTAAACCGGAAACTCGTTAAAACTTTAGGAACCTCCAAACGCCATTTGTTTTTCTCTCTCTCTTGGTTTTGGTCAAACTACTACTATTGAACATTGCTTTAACATTTTTTTTTTTTTTTGAAAATTAATGTGTCTAAAAGGTTGCCCTTAGGTTAAATGTGTTTATATTGAATATTTTTCACATAATTTTACAATTTTGCGAGTCAATTTTGTTTGGGGGAGTTGTTGGGTGTTCAATAATATCCCCCCATTTTATTAAACAATAAGTAATGGTGATATTTTTCTGTCGAAAAATTTAAAAGTTTGCGTGTCCATATTTAAAACTATTAACATTTTTAGTTTCACTATAATTTAGTTTTAAAAAATTTATTTAAAAATTTTCATTTTTTGTGTCTATGTGTAGTTAAGTTGATGGTAATTTTATTTAACTTAATTACACTTATTAACTATAGTTTAGTTTATATGGTATGTTTAGTTAATTAAATAAATAACTATATATTTTCTACATACACACTTGGTGAAATAATGGTGGTTTATAATTTTAATTAAAGGGATATAAAAAATGTGTCGTTATAAACCACCATTTTAATTGGATTTATGGTAATCAATAAATTTTAACAAAAGTCTCGTATTTCATATCAAACTTTATAAATCGAACGAAGTTACACGCACATTTGTAATAACGTGGCAGAGTTAAGTAAAATGCTTTTGAAACCTTAAATGAGTTTTTCTCAAAGCTATGTTTTAAAAGTCGGTGAGTAAATTTTCTCGGAAATCACTGAACCGATTTTTCTCAAATTTTAACACTAGTTTTTTAAGTATATTTTTAAGTAATTAATCCAAGGCTTTTCAATTTTGTAAACAATTTAAGGCCTAAATTTTTGTCAATAATCGAACATTTTTTAAAAAACCGCCATTTTATAAAAAATTATTATTTTGCTTATTCCTTCGATCAACCACAAGAAAATACGTCATATTCACGAAATATTTTTGGTTTGTTCATTTTAGATAGTCCAGTCCAGAGATATGTTTTTTTTAGAGATGCTCCCGAATATCAGCTATATCGGCTTTTAAAATAATTATACTGTGCTCGAATTAGACACTTTCTTTTAACAAGCTTAGCACCCTACTGGTAAATCTGATTTGAGTACGCTGAATTCAAGGGTGCTAGTCATTTTTCGGAGTTAGCGCTCGTATTCGCAATTCAAAATTTCAATACTATAGTATCATAAAACGATATTTTTTCTACTTTTGGGATCATTTTTGAATTTAAAGCAATCCAACTCTGTTAAATAGAATTTTTCTCTATTTCTCTCTTAACTCTACTGAATATTTTTCTAATTGAATATAGACAAAATAATATAACATTGTAGTTTTTGCGAAATTTTTTTTATTGATGTATTTTTATTTAGATAAATTTTTGTCAAAATGTGTGTAAAACAATAGAATATAAAAATTTTGTGCTTAAGTATCATTTTCTTTAATAATTTCTATAATTATTTATATTTTTCAAGCATTTCTTCATGTAAGTTCCAGCAAATTTCACCTCCAACTTTTTGACACTGTTTCAGTGTTCAAGTCTAGCCATCGATAGAATCTCTCGCCATGCTCATCAGTCTCAGCTAGTGAAGTCAAATCAAAAAGAAAAAATATAACCGCGAAAAAAATAGCGAAAAATTGTATTTATAAGAGTTGAATTGATTTAAATCCATAAATGATCCCCAAAGTATAAAAGATATCGAATACGAGAGCTTACTTTGAACGACGGCATTGAATTCAGCGTGTTAGCTTTGCCAGTAACGTGCCCAGCTTGTTACAATTTGCAATTTGTTATTTTTACAAATTAAAAATTTTTAAAATATAGTTAAAAGTTACTATAAAATAAGTACAAATTTTTGCATCAATAAATTAAAAGGAGAAAAAATTCTTGACATATTGATTTTTTAGCCCCTACTGAATGTATGTAACCCCTTAAGTCCAGTTTGTTATTTGCGTTTTTATTCAAATGCTAGGTTTATGACATAATAAAATTTTATACCTTGCATGTCAGTCAGTATAATTTTCAAATTAGCATGATTTTTCAAATTTCTAAATAAGCTACAAATAGCGTAACTACACTCAGAAAAGTTTTAGAGTTAAAACATTTTTGTTTTTCGTATGGAAAAGAGTTGTAGTTATTTTAAACTGCAATTTCTGTTTATTTTACTATAATTAATACAAATTCACATTTTCAAAGGTTAGTAAAAAAATAACTCACAATATATTTTACGTTACCGACTGTAGTTTATTTAAAGAGTAATACGTAGTTTGTTTTTAAGTGAAGAATCAATTGAAATTTATAGAAATAAATATATTTTCAACTATTTGAATCAGTCAAAGAAAAAAACTATCAAAATTTGAAAACATTCAGTAGAAGTTAATATTTTCTGTTAAATGTAAAATTTTATGTTTTCTGTTTTTAAAAATAGAAATTCATTTAATTCAATTTTTTTTTTTTACCAAAATAGTTTATTTCAATAAAAATTACAATAAATTATTCAAATATAAATACACAAATAGAAAATAAAAATATATACATCTGTGTGTGTTGTGTTTTGTAAAATTACATACAAATAAAAAAAAATTTAATTAGGAAAAAAAACCACAAAAACATTTTGTCAGTTAAAAATTTATGGTTATTTTAAACGACTTTCGATTGCTTTTACTTTTTTGTAGATTATTAAACAATAATTGAAAATCGGCTGAATATAATGAAAAATCAGTAATCCTCTTTTTTAGTTGTATTTTCTATTAATTTAATATGTATTTTAGATTATTTTTAACAAAATAATATTGTGAATGTATCAAAATATAAAACAAAAAAAAAAAAAAAAAACAGTGGAAAAATTAGCAAAACGTTGTTACAGATTTTGTACTAATTTTGTAAAAATTAAAATTTTTTTACTAGTTTTCGTTGCTCTAATTTCTTTTTTTCATAATTCTGATCAAACTTAAAAAAAAATTAAAAATTTTTGTAATCTAAAATATGAAGAAAAAGTCAAAAAATATTAAATATGAATTTGAATTTATAAAAATACGAGGGCGGGTCGATAAGTCCCTTCTCTTAACTGAAGTTTCGTCCTCCTAACTGAAAGGGCAACACTGCTCCGGTTAACAGGCATCTGTCAGTTGACTTCTGTCAAAAGTTGAATAAGCTTCGTCATTTAGTTTGTGTTTAACAGCCATTGATAGCAGACAACCGTTTGATTCTATTTAAAGATTTAGCAGAAAACGCAAAATGGCATTTTCATAAATTGCAAAATCGATAAATTGCTTCCTCACCCGTTCTGAAGACCCTGAAGAAATGGCTCGGCGGAAAATGATTTGACTCCAACGATGAAATTATTTCACAAACAAACCTATTTTGATGACCTAGACAAATCTTATTTTTTGGAAGCTAGAAAAAATTGTAAAACCGTTGGACAAAGTGTAAAGGAGACGATGTTAAAAAATAAAATGATTCTTTATCCAAAAACCTATGTATCATACAAAAAGTCACGGAATAATTTATCCACCCTCGTATATATACTCATTTAGAAAAAAATTGGTTGGTTTTAGCAAATCGATTTCCATTAAGGATTTACTCAAAATTTACTAAATTTTAGTAACGTTTGGAAATATTTACTTTTCAATGCCTTAAACGTTTTTTTTACATTTTAAGATGGCGAACAAATTTTTTTAAAAGTGACTGAATTCACCTGAAACACTTCACATACGGACATTTGAGGTTGTTTACTAATAATATTAAGATAGATTTTCAAATGTCGGATCCAAAATTTTTCAAATTTTGAAAAACCGGTAATTAAACCCTTCTCTCTTATATTCCAGACCTAAAAATTTCAAGATAATCCGATAACTTTTAAAATATTTGCCCGCCTGGTGTCTAATAACATATTCTGTGTATTCCTTAAAAAATTTAAATTTTTCTATTCATTTGAAAACAACAAAATTTCATCGAACCGGAAATTTTTTCATCATATTTATTTTTTCATAAATCTGATGAAGCTTTTTCTCTGAGTGTAGGGACGTGGTTAAACTGGGGGATTTAAAAGGGAAATTTCTCTCAACCCCTTTGATTAGAAATCGCTGGAGGTAGAAATTTTAAAAGTCCCCCCTTAACTTTTTGCCTAAACTACTTAGGCCAGAAATCTAAAATGTTAAATATGGACCCCGCGGAATGGGCTAATATGTAAATGAAATTCTTTTTTGAATTTCCAATGGGAACCTGATAAAAGTAGGCTTAAAATAAAAACATTTTCCAATTAATTAATTACTTTCTATTATTTTATACTATATTCCTTTTTTATATAATATAATAGATTTTTATGCTTATAAAATATTTTGACTCGGTGTTTTGACTATTTTGATCTCCTTGTAAGAGGATTTTTTTCGTTAACTCTCATATTAACAGATATAACACAAAATTACGTGAAACAAAACTAATATATTTTTTACAACTTTTTTTTCATTAAAATAAATTCATTTCAATTCAACCAACACACATGTACATTACACATTCATTATTACATGACACTCCACTAAAGATATGGTAACATTTGTATTGTATTACTTTAAATGAATAGAGCAAAATTGCTACTAATGATTCAGAAACCATATGTGAAATTTTGCTGATTCTTTCTAATGCTGTACTGCTGGCTGATGTTGTTGATGATGTTAGTAAAATGCCAATTTTCTTTTTTATTATTAAAAACATTTATCATATCTATCAATAAACACCATTTGTGGTCTTGTTTTCAAATTGTATATAAAATACATTTTCTATTTCCAGCAACTTAAGCATTTACTTAAACATCACAACCACCATGTAACCGCATAATAAACACCCAGAAAATATGAAATATATAAAGGCAAATAAAAGAAACTTTACTAAGAAATTGAAAAACTAAAATGTAATAAAGCAAATGTTGCCAATACCAATAAGAGATGAAGCAGCAGCAGCAACAAAGAACAAAAAAGCAAAACTCAAAGACCCTAAAATCTATTTAATAATCTATCTATCAGATAGTTGGGCTCTTAAGCACATGTAGTTACAAGCACTACATTAGTAGATTTTTACCATAATAATATATGGCAAGAATGGAATACTTTTTGGATTGTACTAAATCCTAATATTAGTTACTTTACTTTGCTACATTAACACATTCAGTATTTCTGATGTTGATTAGGAGTAAAAGTAATTTCAAAGATACAGTTTTCTATCCTGAAACATCTTTAAATTAAATAGGAGATGTGTTGTTTTAAATTGAGCTTAGGGTCTTTTTTTATAAAAATTAATTATAAATATTTATTTATCCAAAAAAAAACAATCTCCCCTGAAAAAGTCACCCAATGTGGTGACGAAATATTGGGATAAATATTTGTAATTAATTTTTATAAATAAAAGATCTTAAGCTCAATTAAAAATAACACACAAATCAAGAAGTTCGAAGAAAACTAAAATAATTTTTAAATAGGAGATTTGAAAAAATTTTTGAAAGCATTTTATTTTTGCTTTAATTAAATAAAAAAAATTAATTGATAAAACGGACGATTTCAGGAAACCGGGTCTCGGTTTATTCGAAAAAATCAGATCCAAAGAAACGCGCTTTCGAATACGATTTTTTTTAAATTTTGTTAAACTTGGTGTCGTTCTATTTGGTGGTATCTACTCCATGATAAAATAACCTTTCTCTGATAATTTTTTTTAGATAATAATGACAAAATTATGCCATTTACAGTGTAAAAAACATAAATATTTTCACCACTTTTGTTTATTAATTGGAAATGAATATAAATGTTAAGACTTAAGTATTTAATAAATTGTCATTATACATTCAATTGTAAAAATTTGTTTTTTAGTTTATGAGCCAAATTTTGGGGAACCTCAATTTGGGCACAAAACATGTACCAATTTCAATCAAAGCGAACAGGCTTAAAAATAATCAAATAAATCGAAAAAAAAATTCCAAATTGGAAAAAAACCTACAAAATTAAATATTCATTAAATGCTAAAATTGGAAAAAATCGCTCCTTAGGCTAATATAATTCATCATCAGAGAAGACAAAAAAAAAAAAACAAAATTCAATGTACGAGTATTTAAAGCAGAAAAATATTGGAAAAAAGCAAAAGTAAAAAGTTGGGGAAAATTACTTTTCTCAAAAAAGAACAAACCAAGCTGAAAAAAATTTTAAACAAGTAAAAATAAAAAGTTGAGCAAAAACACTTTAAAAAAAATAGAACAAAACTAGCAGAACAAATATTTTTTATTAGAAAAAAGCACTTTGAGGCAAAAAAATGAGAAAAAAATCAGTTTAAGGTTGAAAAATCTTAAGAAAAAACTACTTTGAAGCTTTAATAATCGATAAAAGTATATATTATTATCTGGATATTTATTTATTGAATTATTAAGCTCTACTTTTTTCTAGAAGTTTGTTATTAAGATAGTAGCTTTAATTAACCACATAAGGCCCTAATGGCTCGGTTATGTAAATAAAGATTTAATAAAAAAAAAAAAAAAAAAGCAATCGAAAGTCAATTAAAATAATCAAAAATTTTTAACTGCCAAAACGTTAGAAAAAACGATTTTTGTGGTTTGTTTTTCAAATTGACAGATGGATATATTTTTTTTCTATGTGTGTATGGATATTTAAACAATTTCTTGAAACTTGTATTGAAATAATTTTTTATTCAAACAAACTATTTTGAAAAAAGAAACAAAAAGGAATTATTTAAATTTCTATATTTCGAAACAGAAAACATAAAATTATACATTTAACTGAAAATATAAACTCCTACTGAATGGCTGTAAATTTTTATAGTTTATTTTTGGAATAACTAATTCAAATAGTTAAAAAATACATTTCTATGAATGTCAATTGATTCTTCATTTAAAAAGAAACTCTACGTATTACTTTATAAATAAACTACAGTCGGTAACAGAAAATATATTATGAGTGTAGCTGTAAAATGTTATGGCGATCTGGCGTTTGGTTCAAAAATTACAGTGGTTTTAGTAAAACAACTGTGCTATTTTCTAAATAATGAATAACCAAGAATAAAGAATGAATGAATAATTGATTTTTGAAGGGAAAAAACACTGTTGAAACAAAAGCTTGGCTTAATAAGTGTTATCCGTACTTTGAATTAGGAAAATTTAACATTTTTGACTGGTTTGCTGAATTAAAACAATGTCGTACAAATACAGATGACGCGCCAAGTTCTGGTCGCCAAAATGAGGTGGCTATAGTGGAAAAATCGATTTGGGAAACTGTAAAGTGAAGTTTTAGGAGAAAAGTGTGGGCTTTATTTTTCATGAATATTTGTCTAGTTGAAAGCTATTTTCAAACAGTAGACTGAAAACAACAACGAGTCTAGGATAGATAGCAAAATTGCACGAATTATACTTCGAATTGTTTTTCGCACCCACCCCTATCTAAAGGTTTGGCTCTCAGTGACCTAAAAAAGATTTGGAGGTGATCGTCGAAACAAACGCCTATTGTAAGGCCAAATATAAATCGTTCTACAAGAAAAGTATTGATATGTTAGAAAAGCGCTGCAATCATTGAATCGTTCTGTTGATGAATAAAATTGAATTTGTCCAAAAAAGTTATGTTTTCTCTATTAGACCGGAAATACAAAAATAATAGGTGTAATATAATGTCAATTGAAAAGTCCCCGGCCTACCATAGTAAACCACTTTTTTATTTTTGGCAAAATTCGGTTTTTTTAATCAACATAGTTCCCTTCAAGGGTGATGCACTGATTATAGCGGCCCTCCAACTTTTCGATACCATTTTTGTAGTACGATTTGTCCTTTGCTTGAAAATAGGCCTCAGTTTCGGCAATCACCTCTTTATTCGACGAAAATTTTTTCTCAGCGAGCATTCTTTTAGGATCTGAGAACAGGAAATAGTCGCTGGAGGGCAGATCTGGAAAATACGGTGGATGCGAAAGCAATTCGAAGTCCAGTTCATGGATTTTCGCCATCGTTTTCACTGACTTGTTACACGGTGCATTGTCTTGGTGAAACAGCACTTTCGTTTTCTTCAAATGCGGCCGTTTTCCGGCGATTTCGTTCTTCAGACGGTACAATAACGCTATGTTATAGTCGCTGCTGATGGTCCTTCCTTTTTCAAGGTAGTCAATGAAAATTATTCCATGCGCATCCCAAAATACAGACGGCATTAACTTTTCAGCCGACTGTTGCGTCTTTCCATGCTTTGGAGTTGGTTCATCACTTGCAGTCCACTCAGATGACTGTCGATTGAACTTCGGAGTGAAATAATGGAGCCATGTTTCATCCATTGTCAAATATCGACGCAAAAACTCGGGTTTATTATACTCAAATATCTCCAAACACTGCACAAGAATCATCAACTCATCATTGTTTTTGGTCAAAAGTGAGCTCGCGCGGCACCCACTTTCTCATACCCAAATATTCGTAAATGATATGATGTACAGGTTCAATTGATATCTTTAGAGTACCTGCTATTTCATTCAATTTCAATTTACGGTCATTCGAAATCATTTTGTGGATTTTTTTGATATTTTCGTCCGTAACAACCTCTTTTGGGGGTCCACTGCGTTCATCGTCTTCGGTGCTCATTTCACCACGTCTAAACTTAGCATAACAATCCTTGATGGTTGATTTTCCTGGGGCAGTGTCCGGAAACTCGTCATCAAGCCAAGCTTTTGCTTCAAATGTATTTTTTCCCTTCAAAAAGTAATATTTTATCAACACGCGAAATTCCTTTTTATCCATTTTTTTCACAATAACAAAAGTTGCTTCACTCAAAACTAATGATCCGACAGCTGTCAAAAATCACATGTCTTTTAAAGGTTAGGGGACTTCTCAATTAACCATTGTCTTCTCTAGTATGTGATACATATCCTGTCAAAGTTTCGACTTTGCTTGCCAATATTTCCACGACAGGGAACTTTAAGGCAAGAAAAATTTACAATTATTTCTTAATGTATTGGGCGTATTACTTAAAAATGCGTGAAAAGAGATAACGTAACTTTTCACATGGTTTGTGTGTTTAATAACTTATATGACATTTTGGAGGCTAAACATCTGTCATTTATTCTCACTAAGTCATTGAACGAAATAGTGTAAACAACAAGGTTTCTTTACTTCGAAAATGTAAAATTTTGTGCCATCAAAAATCATTTACAAAAGTTTTGCTTTACTTTTTCAATTTGAAAACAGCGCGAGAGATAATTTTTCTAAAAAAAAAAATTCCATGCATATACTTCGACGTTCTGGCCAATTATGTTTTACAAAATGTGACAATTTTCTACAAAATTAATATCAACCAGACGTATGAGTGTTGCGTGTTTGTACTAAAATGCAACACTCATACGCCTTGTTTACAGTAATTAAGTGAAAAAGAAAATCGATATATATTAAAAACAACAAAAACTTAATAAAATTATTCTGAATTATAATCGAATCAGATCTATCCCATGACACTTAATGTTAAATTCATTGATGAAAATGCCAAATATTTAACAACTACTATCTTTGTATGAAATATTCTGCATTAAAAAAAAATAAAAAAAAAAATAACCTGATTATTGTGTTACTTTTCTTATTTCGTGTAGTATAATGCGAAATAACTTTTTCCTACACCAAATAATTCAATAGAAATTTCATATATGATAACGACAATGGGGTTTTATGTAGTGGCTTTTTTTACACTGGCATACAAAAATGATTCTAGTTTTTTTGTTTCTTTTAAACTATGGTGAAAGCATTATTTCCTTTATCATCCTGCTGTTGCGCAGGATTATCTATTTTACTGCTGTCGTCGCTAACCATATACCAAAAATAACACATACAAAAACGAATGGACGGACAGACGGAAGAATGAATGGAAATACAGACAAGCAGATAGATAGACAAGCAGTTAAACTAAATACTAGGATGTACAATTATATGGAGTAGACCGCCACCTTACTAACAATATGCAGTAGAAGTAACACGTATGTAGTTGTTTGTTATAGTAGTTAGTTAACAACAAAATACAAAATGGCTTACAATTTTTATTTTATTTCTATTTGATATGTGTAGTTTAACAAGCGTTAACATGTTGCAACATATGTGCTGTTTTCCCAACATACATCCGTTACCCTTCTCTTTAAATACTTTACGGTTTAAGAATCCTCTTCTAACTATTATTTATGTTGGTGATGTTGTTGTAGTCCCTGTTATTGTGTTGATGATTAAGCCCAGTTCTATACAATATTATTGCATAAGGGCGGGTGTAAATGTGGTTAAGGTTTAACTATTCCTATATTTCCATTGTTTGTTACTTTTTGCTGCTGCTGCTGCTGATATTCCCATTCTTGCATGCTTCTGTTTTAGTTTTTGCAACATTCTGTTGTATTTCGTTGATTTTTTTTGTAGTTTTTTGTCTCATTGTTATAATCACTGTAATCGTGGTTGTTGTAGTTGTTGTTGTTGAATACACAATCCATTGTTTTCCCTCAAGTGTCCGGGAAATAATTTTATGTAAACAAAGTGTTAACGAGTACTTGAAAGGAGCATATCTAACGAATACATATAACGAAGCAGTTTTCAACTCTGTAGCTGTATCATCATGTAGTATGCCACAAACAATCTGTTACTATTTGTAATAGAAAGTTGTAACTTTGAAATTGCTTAGTTTTGTGGTTATTTTAATATAAAAAAAGAAACAATATGAGTAGATAGAATAATAATTGAATTTTATTCATTTTAACATGAACAATTCTTGTGGAGAACGTTTATAACCCCCACGAATATTATTCCTATTCTCAATATATTCCTAATCTCAGTTTAAGAAGTGTGGGATAAGATCGGCTTGCAGTGGGAATTAAGACCGCAGATTTCTCGTAAATTTAGATTTTTAAGTAACAAGGGGTTTTTGCAAGACCCTCGTCGCAAAACGAGTGAGTGAATACACGTTACGTTACTGTTTTCCTTCATTACAGCATATTTCGTTAATATGGGATGTGATGCCAATGCTTGGCATACTATCTAGGGGATCAATGTAAATAATGAAAGAAGTGAGTAGTCTCTTGACTTTATTGTATTAATACTTATA
Source organism: Eustalomyia histrio (assembly GCA_949748255.1). Classification (NCBI taxonomy): domain Eukaryota; kingdom Metazoa; phylum Arthropoda; class Insecta; order Diptera; family Anthomyiidae; genus Eustalomyia; species Eustalomyia histrio. The sequence continues at coordinate 15,358,224 of OX456527.1, forward strand.
TCCAAGCTAAATGTAATTCTGGCACTAACCCTACTGTCTGAAGATTGTAGATCTCAGTTAAAAAGTGGAGAGTTTCCGACAAGATGTATTTTCCAGATCATACTCGTAACTGGAAACTATCAGACATCAACTTGAAACTTTAGGGACAAAAACACACATAGAAAAAATTTTTTGTCCCAACCGAATTGTTCGGTTGGTGCAACCAAAAACTCTTATTCGAGCTGATTTTAAGCAGCCTCCTGACTAAAGTTTTGCTGACTAAGGAAACTTTTTCCTAATTTTACTAACATTTTTAAGTGTAGTTTGGAAAGAAACCTGGCCAATTGGAAATTTCTCTCCATTCAATTCACCAGATCTAAATGGAATTATTCCAATTCCTTAACAGAGTGCTAAAAATCTGATCACACTGGCTGTTCGTGCTATATAAACTTTCTTCTTCTCTCAACTAATAGCGACAGGTCAAACCAAGTTAGGAGGGCAACACCCCAAGGAGGAGTGACTCTATTGTGGCTTCTGGCTGTTAACCCAGTTTACGTTAGGTTGGAACACCCTAATTTTCTAGCCTTAAAGTCAATGCTTATGCCAAAGATGTGGTGATACTAGTATCAGAGATGTTTCTGGCTGTGATAAGTGACATGTTGAGCAGCGTTCTGGATATCTTCAGCAACTGGGCCACTAGCTTTGGTCTGGTAGTGCATATAAAACAGAACTGGTGCTTTTCACCACTACGGTCATGATTAATATCTTGGCATTATCTTAGACTAGAAACTATGGTGGAATCCTAACACCGGGAACAGAGTTAGGAAGACGACGGTTGCTTTCTACTTCTACAGGAAGATGTTTCCCTTAAGATGGGTACATGGCAGTTGATTATGAAGCACCTGTACAGGGTTTTGAGCTTGTATGTATAACAGCAGTTACTAGTGCGAAAACGACCAGGCCCTCCAAAGCTATAAATTACATTCTTCATATTATTCGTATTAATTCATATGTGGTGGCTTCTGCAAACAATGCTTCACGACCTGCTGCTACGGGTTCTTGGACATGCTAGACTTCGCAACCAGTTGCCTTCGCAGCATAGGCTAAAATCTGACTACTTTACTCCTATCATTGTCTTCGAAAGACCTGTTTGTGTCTTCTATAGAATAATAGGATAGGAGAGATCCAACAGCGGTATTTGTCTTCAGAGTATAAGCCATCGGTTCAAAGCTGGGTATCTTCAACAATAGCTAGGCGACGCTTATGTTACATATAACCCTAAACTCGTATATTACATCTTCTATCCTCGTCGGTCAGTGTAAGGAAAAACAGTCTAGGATAAGTTCTCAGTCTCTGATTACGTTGGTACGTCCCCAGTTAACGGGAATTTTACGGCAGATGAGAATCAAAGAGAAGGATCTGTATTTTAAGATTCCACAGCAACGGTAGCCGCTATTTCTTTGGGAACCATTATGGGTGGGATTTTCGAACACTAACTCTGGAAGGTTAGGGCCAGATGATGTGGACTGAACACTACAATCTGGGGCGTAATAAAGCTCTTCTCAGTAGAAGTGGAAGAGATACTTCGAGACTGACAGTCGTACTGACTCGTCCCTGGCTTATATGCAGACACGGTAACAGACTTGGGTTGGTGCGCGATGTGTCATAGCTGTGGCACACTAGATGAGGAAGAAACGGTAGGATAACTCTCCCGTGATTGCAAGGCACTACTGGTCATCCAACATATAACTTTGGTTGAACATATACTGTACCAGTGTTTGGTGATACCGGATGTAGGATTAGGCGATATTATGCGTTATTTTAATATTTTGGATTGGGTGTACCTTTTCGAATATCAGCTCCTGGTCCTTCAATATGAAGTCGCTTTTAGTCTCTACTTGTTGGTAACGAGAGCGCGAGCTGCAAATTAAACCGTGAAACCAACAATGTTAGAAACTTGTTTGAATGAGCTCTGACTTGGGTACGAAAACACATTGCGATCATGAGCAAGGTGCTGGCTGGTGGGCAGTTTTGAGTCAGCCGGGGTTCGAATACAATGGGATGACCTGGTTTATATAGTGAAGCTATTTAGAGAGACGAAATTAATGTGAGGGTACGAATATATTTTTTGTACAAATTTCTTAATAAATTATAATGAAACTGTTGTATTCTCAAAATTGTACACAAACCTATAAAAAGAATTATTTGCAATAAAACTCTTTGCATTTTAATGCACTTAGTTTTATTGAAGTTCCACAATGGAATCGAAATTTTCCAATCATTTTATCCCAAATTTACACCTTTAACGTAACGTGGTAGAATATTGTTGATACCACATTCATTCTTCATTGAAACATCTATCAGAAATACAATTTATCCCATTTTTTTTTTGCAAGAATTTTGAATTCTTTTTCATATTTAATAATATCTGTGATATATTTACTATAGTAATAATATGATTTTATATAAACTGAATAGCTTTTTTCTATGAAATAAATAAATATTCTGCAGAATTTCAATATCATGTTTTAATTAGAAAACATCGACAGGAAATACCAAAACTTATGTATCTCTTTTAATTTATGCTTAACACTTTGACGACCACATTGTCATCTATGCTTGTCCAATTTGGTTTTTAGTAAAATATATATGTCCGCAGATGAATTATAGAGGAGGGTTGGGGCAAAAACTATATAGATGTCAGCTAGTTTCTATTTTTTAAGAAAAAGGGTGTCCCAAGAAGAACGCAATTTTTAAATTTTAAATAAAACACAGATATTTAAAAAAAAATCGTGAAACTTTATTATATCGTAAAGTAGACAGAATGAGGTTATGTATGGAACAATATATCGTGCAGATGGCCGCCGCGGCTTTGCTGGCATGCACGCGATCTTTTAATGAAATTTTCAATGACCGTTTTGCATGAATGCTGCGGTATTTCATTAATGCAGCGTCCAATTTCCTCTTTTAAGGCTTGAGTCGTCGTCGGCTTATTCGCGTAAACCATCGACTTCAAAAAACCCCAAAGAAAAAAAATCTAATGGTGTTAAATCGCACGATCTAGGCGGTCAATTCTAATCTCCAAAACGCGAAATAACACGACCGGGAAATGACTGATGCAGCAATTGAATTGTTTCTCAGGCTGTATGACATGTGGCGCCATCTTGTTGGAACCACATGCCCTCCACATTCATTTCTTCAATTCTAGGCAAGAAAAAACTGGTTATCATTTCACGATACCGAACACCATTGACTGTTTGCGCTTGACCTGCCTCATTTTCATAAAAAAAAGGTCCAATGATTCCTCCAGCCCAAAAACCACACCACACAGTGACACGTTGAGGATGCATTTGCTTCTAGTGAATCACTCGAGGATTTTCCCCACCCCAAATGCGACAATTCTGCCTATTGACGAAGCCATCAAGATGCAAATAGGCCTCGTGACTGAAGATGATTTTATCGGCAAAATCAGCATTTTCATGTTGTTTCTCCAATACCCAATTAACGAACTCCCTTCGCTGTCCATGGTCAGCTGGCTTCAGTTCCTGAGTCAATTGAACTTTGTATGCATGAAGATGCAAATCTTTCGTCAAAATTCGCTGCAAAGTGGATTTGGAGACACCAATTTGCTGAACTCGGTGTCGAATTGAGGTGGATGGAGTTTGAGCGACATCATCACGTACAGCTGCGACATTTTCGGTCGATCGACCTGGTCGATGGCGCGTTGTTATTGTGACCCCAAATTGATCGCAATTTGCAAACTGTAGCCGCAAAACTTTCACCATTTTGGTAAAACAATTTCACAATGAGAATGCGTTGTTCATTCGTGTAGCGCTCCATTTTTACTAACCTCGTACCTTCTACTAGCAAACAATAACAATTGTTCAAATGTCAAACAATGACACTTCGAATGTTGCCAGATTTAAAAATTGCGTTCTTCTTGGGACACCCAAGTGTATTTATTTTAGATGCCAGAAGAACTGTATTTGACAAGCAATAAACAATATAAATTTGAATTGATTCGGCCGAAACTATATG